>VONZ01000592.1:449534-471180 GCA_012976165.1 Labeo catla
AGTCATATATATACTCTCTCAAAAATGGGTTGTGACTCCCCAACACATCCTAAATCCACACTCGGCACTGTTTTGTGCGTCATAAATTAGTTTAGCACACGTAACTTTTTTGTTTTGAATTTTTTGCATCAATTTACTGACTTCTAGCAGCTTAGGGTGCCCTCCACAGTGAAGACAGACCCCCAGGGAATATTTCGATCAGCATAAGAGAGGTCCAGAGCTGGAGGCACGGGCTATGGTTAGGGGCAAAAAACTCAAAGCGTCAGAGCAAAGTCCAATGCTGGTTAGGCGCTGGCCATCTACATCAACTGGCCGCCTCTCTATGTCTCTCGAAATTTCCCCGAGGTCTGCACGACTCTGTAGAGGGCCCGCAAAAGCCCCAAGAACCAACAAATTGCCGCTAAAAAATCCCAAACTAGGGCTAGGGAGTCAAGGGCTGTTCCTTCTAGGGTTATGTGCTAAACTAATGGTAAGTTTAGGGTGTGTTGGGTTTCACCATTCAAAAAACGCAATCTCTACATCTTTCTGGACGGAGAACTTATTTTCTGAACCCACTGTAATTACTTTTGTGGCTCTCTACATCACCCAGACTCATGATGGAGGCCTATTTCTCTGTGTTCAAGCCTGATCGCGACGTGTCGGGACTCTTAACCCTTCTTCAGGCGAGCTTGAACTGTGTATGACTGGAATTCTCTACATCAGTCATATTTATACTCTCTCAAAAATGGGTTGTGACTCCCCAACACATCCTAAATCCACACTCGGCACTGTTTTGTGCGTCATAAATTAGGTTAGCACACGTAACTTTTTTGTTTTGAATTTTTTGCATCAATTTACTGACTTCTAGCAGCTTAGGTGCCCTCCACAGTGAAGACAGACCCAGGGGAATATTCGATCAACGCCAAGAGGTCAGAGCTGGGCGGAAGACTATATGGTTAAAGGGGCAAAAACTCAAAATTCGACAAGAATCCAATGCTGGTTGAAACTTTGGCCATCTACATCAACTGGCCTTTCTCTATGTGCAATTTCCCACGAGGTCTGCGCGACTCTGTAGAGGCCATAACAGCCCCAAGAACCAACAAATTGCCGCTAAAAAATCCCAAACTAGGGCTAGGGGGTCAAGGGCTGTTCCTTCTAGGGTTATGTGCTAAACTAATGGTAAGTTTAGGGTGTGTTGGGGTTCACCATTCAAAAAACGCAATCTCTACATCTTTCTGGACGGAGAACTTATTTTCTGAACCCACTGTAATTACTTTTTTGGCTCTCTACATCACCCAGACTCATGATGGAGGCCTATTTCTCTGTGTTCAAGCCTGATCGCGACGTTTCGGGACTCTTAACCCTTCTTCAGGCGAGCTGGAACTGTGTATGACTGGAATTCTCTACATCAGTCATATTTATACTCTCTCAAAAATGGGTTGTGACTCCCCAACACATCCTAAATCCACACTCGGCACTGTTTTGTGCGTCATAAATTAGTTTAGCACGTAACTTTTGTTTTGAATTTTTGCATCAGATTTACTGACTTCAGCAGCAGGTGCCCTCCACGAGTGAATAGACCCAGGGAATATTTACGTCCAGCATAAGAGGTCCAGAGCTGGAGAGCCCACGAGATATGGTTAGGGGGCAAAACTCAAGCTGATCAAACAAGTCAATGCTGGTTAAGTGGCCATCTACATCCGGCGGCAGCCTCTCTATGTCTCCGAAATTTCCCGAGGTCTGCGACTCTGGCAGGGGCCATAGCAACCCAAGAACCAACAAATTACCTTTAAAAATCCCAAACTGGGGCTAGGAGTCAAGGGGCTGAACCGCTTGAGGGTTATGTGCTAAACTAATGGTAAGTTTAGGGTGTGTTGGGGTTCAACATTCAAAAAACGCAATCTCTACATCTTTCTGGACGGAGAACTTATTTTCTGAACCCACTGTAATTACTTTTGTGGCTCTCTACATCACCCAGACTCATGAGGGAGGCCTATTTCTCTGTGTTCAAGCCTAATCGCGACGTTTCGGGACTCTTAACCCTTCTTCAGGCGAGCTTGAACTGTGTATGACTGGAATTCTCTACATCAGTCATATTTATACTCTCTCAAAAATGGGTTGTGACTCCCCAACACATCCTAAATCCACACTCGGCACTGTTTTGTGCGTCATAAAATAGTTTAGCACACGTAACTTTTTTGTTTTGAATTTTTTGCATCAATTTACTGACTTCTAGCAGCTTAGGGTGCCCTCCACAGTGAAGACAGACCCTCAGGGAATATTTCAATCACCATAAGAGAGGTCCAGAGCTGGAGGCACGGGCTATGGTGAGGGGCAAAACTCCAGCGTCCAGAGCAAGAAAAGTCCAATGCTGGTTAGGCGCGGGCCATCTACATCAACTGGCCGCCTCTCTATGTCTCGCGAAATTTCCCCGAGGGCTGCACGACTCTGTAGAGGGCCCGCAACAGCCCCAAGAACCAACAAATTGCCGCTAAAAAATCCCAAACTAGGGCTAGGGAGTCAAGGGCTGTTCCTTCTAGGGTTATGTGCTAAACTAATGGTAAGTTTAGGGTGTGTTGGGGTTCACCATTCAAAAAACGCAATCTCTACATCTTTCTGGACGGAGAACTTATTTTCTGAACACACTGTAATTACTTTTGTGGCTCTCTACATCACCCAGACTCATGATGGAGGCCTATTTCTCTGTGTTCAAGCCTTGGATTTAATGCTGGGACTCTTAACCCTTCTTCTTCAGGCGAAGCTTGAACTGTGTACACTGGAATTCCCTACATCAGTCATATTTATACTCTCTCAAAATGGCTGTGACTCCCCCAACACATCCTAAATCCACACTCCCGGCACTGTTTTGTGCAACAAGTAAATTAGTTTATACACGTAACTTTTTGGTTTTGAATTTTTTGTATCAATTTACTGGACTTCTAGCAGCTTAGGGTGCCCTCCACAGGAAGACAGACCCCAGGGAATATTTTCTCTCTGGATCAGCATAAGAGAGGTCCAGAGCTGGAGGCACGGGCTATGGTTAGGGGCAAAAAACTCCAAGCGTCAGAGCAAAGTCCAATGCTGGTTAGGCGCTGGCCATCTACATCAACTGGCCGCCTCTCTATTTCTCTCGAAATTTCCCCGAGGTCTGCACGACTCTGTAGAGGGCCCGCAACAGCCCCAAGAACCAACAAATTGCCGCTAAAAAATCCCAAACTAGGGCTAGGGAGTCAAGGGCTGTTCCTTCTAGGGTTATGTGCTAAACTAATGGTAAGTTTAGGGTGTGTTGGGGTTCACCATTCAAAAAACGCAATCTCTACATCTTTCGGGACGGAGAACTTATTTTCTGAACCCACTGTAATTACTTTTGTGGCTCTCTACATCACCCAGACTCATGATGGAGGCCTATTTCTCTGTGTTCAAGCCTGATCGCGACGTTTCGGGACTCTTAACCCTTCTTCAGGCGAGCTTGAACTGTGTATGACTGGAATTCTCTACATCAGTCATATTTATACTCTCTCAAAAATGGGTTGTGACTCCCCAACCCATCCTAAATCCACACTCGGCACTGTTTTGTGCCATAAATTAGTTTTAGCAATGAATCCTTTGTTTTGAATTTTGCATCAATTTTACTGACTCTAGCAGCTTAGGGTGCCCTCCACAGTGAAGACAGACCCCAGGGAATATTTCATCAGCATAAGAGAGGTCCAGAGCTGGAGGCACGGGCTATGGTTAGGGGCAAAAAACTCCAAGCGTCAGAGCAAAGTCCAATGCTGGTTAGGCGCTGGACATCTACATCAACTGGCCGCCTCTCTATGTCTCTCGAAATTTCCCCGAGGTCTGCACGACTCTGTAGAGGGCCCGCAACAGCCCCAAGAACCAACAAATTGCCGCTAAAAAATCCCAACCTAGGGCTAGGGAGTCAAGGGCTGTTCCTTCTAGGGTTATGTGCTAAACTAATGGTAAGTTTAGGGTGTGTTGGGGGTCACCATTCAAAAAACGCAATCTCTACATCTTTCTGGACGGAGAACTTATTTTCTGAACCCACTGTAATTACTTTTGTGGCTCTCTACATCACCCAGACTCATGATGGAGGCCAATTTCTCTGTGTTCAAGCCTGATCGCGACGTTTCGGGACTCTTAACCCTTCTTCAGGCGAGCTTGAACTGTGTATGACTGGAATTCTCTACATCAGTCATATTTATACTCTCTCAAAAATGGGGTGTGACTCCCCAACACATCCCAAATCCACACTCGGCACTGTTTTGTGCGTCATAAATTAGTTTAGCACACGTAACTTTTTTGTTTTGAATTTTTGCACCAATTTACTGGACTTAGCAGTTTAGGTGCCCCTCCACAGTGAAGACAGACCCCAGGGAATATTTCCTGACAGCATGTGAGAGGTGGTCCAGAGCTGGAGGCACGGGGCTATGGTTAGGGGCAAAAACTCCTGCTGCTGGGAGAAGTCCAATGCTGGTTAGCGCCATTACTACATCAACTGGTCACTTCTATGTCTCTCGGAATTTCCCCGAGGTCTGTAATTTAATTTGTAGAGGGGCTTCCGCAATGTTCTGCAAGTAAGAACCAAATAAATTGCCGCTAAAAATCCCAAACTAGGGCTAGGAGTCAAGGGCTGTTCCTTCTAGGGTTAAGTGTGCTAAACTAATGGTAAGTTGTAGTGTTGGGGTTCACCATTCAAAACAAAATTTCTAAGCATCTTTCTGGATCGAGAACTTATTTTCTGAACCCACTGTAATACTTTGTGGCTCTCTACATCACCCAGACTCAAGGATGGAGGCCTATTTCTGTGTTCAAGTCTGATCATGACGCCTGGACTCTTTTAACCCTTCTTCTGTATGAGCTTGAACTGTGTATGACTGGGAATTCTCTACATCAGTCATATTTATACTCTCAAAATGGGTTGTGACTCCCCAACACATCCCAAATCCACACTCGCACTGTTTTGTATGTCATAAATTAGTTTAAGACACGTGAACTTTTTTGTTTTGAATTTTTTGCATCAATTTACTGACTTCTAGCAGCTTAGGGGGCCCTCCACAGTGAAGACAGACCCCCAGGGAATATTTCGAGCAGCATAAGAGAGGTCCAGAGCTGGAGGCACGGGCTATGGTTAGGGGCAAAAAACTCCAAGCGTCAGAGCAAAGTCCAATGCTGGTTAGGCGCTGGCCATCTACATCAACTGGCCGCCTCTCTATGTCTCTCGAAATTTCCCCGAGGTCTGCACGACTCTGTAGAGGGCCCGCAACAGCCCCAAGAACCAACAAATTGCCGCTAAAAAATCCCAACCTAGGGCTAGGGAGTCAAGGGCTGTTCCTTCTAGGGTTATGTGCTAAACTAATGGTAAGTTTAGGGTGTGTTGGGGTTCACCATTCAAAAAACGCAATCTCTACATCTTTCTGGACGGAGAACTTATTTTCTGAACCCACTGTACTTACTTTTGTGGCTCTCTACATCACCCAGACTCATGATGGAGGCCTATTTCTCTGTGTTCAAGCCTGATCGCGACGTTTCGGGACTCTTAACCCTTCTTCAGGCGAGCTTGAACTGTGTATGACTGGAATTCTCTACATCAGTCATATTAATACTCTCTCAAAAATGGGTTGTGACTCCCCAACACATCCCAAGTCCACACTCGGCACTGTTTCAGGGCTATAAATTAGTTTTCTTAGTACACTTAACTTTTGTTTTGAATTTTAAAAATTTCAATTATCAATTTCTAGTGCTTAGGGTGCCCCCATAGTGAAGACAGACCTCAGGGAATATTTCTCTCGACCAGCACAAGAGAGGTCCAGGCCATAAGTACCGGGCCATGGTTAGGGCAAAACTCCAAGCTGCCAGAGCAAAGTCCAATGTTGGTTAGGGCGCCAATATCTACATCAACTGGTCAGCCTCTATGTCTCTCGAATTTCCCCGGTGGTCTGTAATTTAATTTGTAGAGGGTTCAACAG
The DNA here is from genome assembly GCA_012976165.1 of Labeo catla. Classification (NCBI taxonomy): domain Eukaryota; kingdom Metazoa; phylum Chordata; class Actinopteri; order Cypriniformes; family Cyprinidae; genus Labeo; species Labeo catla. The sequence continues at coordinate 455,483 of VONZ01000592.1, forward strand.
CCCCAAGAACCAACAAATTGCCGCTTAAAAAATCCCAACCTAGGGCTAGGGAGTCAAGGGCTGTTCCTTCTAGGGTTATGTGCTAAACTAATGGTAAGTTTAGGGTGTGTGGGGGTTCACCATTCAAAAAACGCAATCTCTACATCTTTCTGGACGGAGAACTTATTTTCTGAACCCACTGTAATTACTTTTGTGGCTCTCTACATCACACAGACTCATGATGGAGGCCTATTTCTCTGTGTTCAAGCCTGATCGCGACGTTTCGGGACTCTTAACCCTTCTTCAGGCGAGCTTGAACTGTGTATGACTGGAATTCTCTACATCAGTCATATTTATACTCTCTCAAAAATGTGTTGTGACTCCCCAACACATCCCAAGTCCACACTCGGCACTGTTTTGTGCGTCATAAATCAGTTTAGCACACGTAACTTTTTTGTTTTGAATTTTTTGCATCAATTTACTGACTTCTAGCAGCGTAGGGTGCCCTCCACAGTGAAGACAGACCCTCAGGGAATATTTCAATCACCATAAGAGAGGTCCAGAGCTGGAGGCACGGGCTATGGTTAGGGGCAAAAAACTCCAAGCGTCAGAGCAAAGTCCAATGCTGGTTAGGCGCTGGCCATCTACATCAACTGGCCGCCTCGCTATGTCTCTCGAAATTTCCCCGAGGTCTGCACGACTCTGTAGAGGGCCCGCAACAGCCCCAAGAACCAACAAATTGCCGCTAAAAAATCCCAAACTAGGGCTAGGGAGTCAAGGGCTGTTCCTTCTAGGGTTATGTGCTAAACTAATGGTAAGTTTAGGGTGTGTTGGGGTTCACCATTCAAAAAACGCAATCTCTACATCTTTCTGGACGGAGAACTTATTTTCTGAACCCACTGTAATTACTTTTGTGGCTCTCTACATCACCCAGACTCATGATGGAGGCCTATTTCTCTGTGTTCAAGCCTGATCGCGACGTTTCTGGACTCTTAACCCTTCTTCAGGCGAGCTTGAACTGTGTATGACTGGAATTCTCTACATCAGTCATATTTATACTCTCTCAAAAATGGGTTGTGACTCCCCAACACATCCTAAATCCACACTCGGCACTGTTTTGTGCTGGGCCATAACCAGTTTGTGCTAACACGTAACTTTTGTTTTGAATTTTGCATCAATTTACTGACTTCTAGCAGCTTAGGGTGCCTCCACAGTGAAGACAGACCCCCTAGGGAATATTTCATCAGCATGTAAGAGAGGTCCAGAGCTGGAGGCACGGGCTGCGGTTAGGCAAAACCCAAGCCGCCAGAGCAAAGTCCACGCTGGAGCTAGGGCGCTACTATCTACATCAACTGGTCATTTCTATGTTCCTCTCGAATTTCCCAGGTCTGCACGACTTCGTAGAGGGTTCCCGCTAACAGCCCCAAGAACCAACAAATTGCCGCTTAAAAATCCTTAAACTAGGCTAGGGAGTCAAGGGCTGTTCCTTCTAGGGTTGCGTGCTAAACTAATGGTAAGTTTAGTGTTGGGTTCACCATTCAAAAAACGGTAATCTCTTACATCTTTCTGACGGAGAACTATTTCTGAACTCACTGTAATTACTTTTGTGGCTCTCTACATCACCCAGACTCATGATGGAGGCTCATTTCTCTGTGTTCAAGCCCACCGCTGACGCTTCGACTCTTAACCCTTCTTCAGGGCGGTATTTGAACTGTGTATGACTGGAATTCTCTTAACATCAGTCATATTTATACTCTCTCAAAAAATGGAATAGTGGACCTACCACATCCTAAATCCACACTGCACTGTTTTGTGCGCCATAAATTAGTTTAGCACACGTAACTTTTTTGTTTTGAATTTTTTGCATCAATTTACTGACTTCTAGCAGCTTAGGGTGCCCTCCACAGTGAAGACAGACCACCAGGGAATATTTCGATCAGCACAAGAGAGGTCCAGAGCTGGAGGCACGGCCATGGTTAGCAAAACTCCAAGCGCCAGAGTAAAAGTCCACACGTTATTAGCCATTAATCTACATCAACTGGTCACTTCTATGTCTCACTCTCTCGGTGGTCTGCAATCTAATTTCGTAGGGCCCGCAACAGCCCCAAGAACCAACAAATTGCCGCTAAAAAATCCCAAACTAGGGCTAGGGAGTCAAGGGCTGTTCCTTCTAGGGTTATGTGCTAAACTAATGGTAAGTTTAGGGTGTGTTGGGGTTCACCATTCAAAAAACGCAATCTCTACATATTTCTGGACGGAGAACTTATTTTCTGAACCCACTGTAATTACTTTTGTGGCTCTCTACATCACCCAGACTCATGATGGAGGCCTATTTCTCTGTGTTAAAGCCTGATCGCGACGTTTCGGGACTCTTAACCCTTCTTCAGGCGAGCTTGAACTGTGTATGACTCGAATTCTCTACATCAGTCATATTTATACTCTCTCAAAAATGGGTTGTGACTCCCCAACACATCCCAAGTCCACACTCGGCACTGTTTTGTGCGTCATAAATCAGTTTAGCACACGTAACTTTTTTGTTTTGAATTTTTTGCATCAATTTACTGACTTCTAGCAGCTTAGGGTGCCCTCCACAGTGAAGACAGACCCCCAGGGAATATTTCGATCAGCATAAGAGAGGTCCAGAGCTGGAGGCACGGGCTATGGTTAGGGGCAAAAAACTCCAAGCGTCAGAGCAAAGTCCAATGCTGGTTAGGCGCTGGCCATCTACATCAACTGGCCGCCTCTCTATGTCTCTCGAAATTTCCCCGAGGTCTGCACGACTCTGTAGAGGGCCCGCAACAGCCCCAAGAACCAACAAATTGCCGCTAAAAAATCCCAAACTAGGGCTAGGGAGTCAAGGGCTGTTCCTTCTAGGGTTATGTGCTAAACTAATGGTAAGTTTAGGGTGTGTTGGGGTTCACCATTCAAAAACGCAATCTCTACATCTTTCTGGACGGAGAACTTATTTTCTGAACCCACTGTAATTACTTTTGTGGCTCTCTACATCACCCAGACTCATGATGGAGGCCTATTTCTCTGTGTTCAAGCCTGATCGCGACGTTTCGGGACTCTTAACCCTTCTTCAGGCGAGCTTGAACTGTGTATGACTGGAATTCTCTACATCAGTCATATTTATACTCTCTCAAAAATGGGTTGTGACTCCCCAACACATCCTAAATCCACACTCGGCACTGTTTTGTGCGTCATAAATTAGTTTAGCACACGTAACTTTTTTGTTTTGAATTTTTTGCATCAATTTACTGACTTCTAGCAGCTTAGGGTGCCCTCCACAGTGAAGACAGACCCCCAGGGAATATTTTGATCAGCATAAGAGAGGTCCAGAGCTGGAGGCACGGGCTATGGTTAGGGGCAAAAAACTCCAAGCGTCAGAGCAAAGTCCAATGCTGGTTAGGCGCTGGCCATCTACATCAACTGGCCGCCTCTCTATGTCTCTCGAAATTTCCCCGAGGTCTGCACGACTCTGTAGAGGGCCCGCAACAGCCCCAAGAACCAACAAATTGCCGCTAAAAAATCCCAAACTAGGGCTAGGGAGTCAAGGGCTGTTCCTTCTAGGGTTATGTGCTAAACTAATGGTAAGTTTAGGGTGTGTTGGGGTTCACCATTCAAAAAACGCAATCTCTACATCTTTCTGGACGGAGAACTTATTTTCTGAACCCACTGTAATTACTTTTGTGGCTCTCTACATCACCCAGACTCATGATGGAGGCCTATTTCTCTGTGTTCAAGCCTGATCGCGACGTTTCGGGACTCTTAACCCTTCTTCAGGCGAGCTTGAACTGTGTATGACTGGAATTCTCTACATCAGTCATATTTATACTCTCTCAAAAATGGGTTGTGACTCCCCAACACATCCCAAATCCACACTCGGCACTGTTTTGTGCGTCATAAATTAGTTTAGCACACGTAACTTTTTTGTTTTGAATTTTTTGCATCAATTTACTGACTTCTAGCAGCTTAGGGTGCCCTCCACAGTGAAGACAGACCCCCAGGGAATATTTCGATCAGCATAAGAGAGGTCCAGAGCTGGAGGCACGGGCTATGGTTAGGGCAAAAAACTCCAAGCGTCAGAGCAAAGTCCAATGCTGGTTAGGCGCTGGCCATCTACATCAACTGGCCGCCTCTCTATGTCTCTCGAAATTTCCCCGAGGTCTGCACGACTCTGTAGAGGGCCCGCAACAGCCCCAAGAACCAACAAATTGCCAAAAAATCCCAAACTAGGGCTAGGGAGTCAAGGCTGTTCTTCTAGGGTTATGTGCAAACTAATGGTAAGTTTAGGGTGTAAGGTTCACCATTCAAAACGTAATCTTACATCTTTCTGGACGGAGAACTTATTTTCTGAACCCACCTTTGCGGGTTTCTACATCGTCTAGACTCAGATGGAGGCCCATTTCTCTGTGTTCTCCGATCGGGCGAATGCTTCGGGACTCTTGAACCTTCTTCTTCAAAGTAGAAGCTTGAACTGTGTATGACTGGAATTTCTTACATCAGTCATAGTTTATACTCTCAAAAATGGGTTGTGACTCCCCAACATCCTAAATCCACACTCGCACCTCGTTTTAAAGGCCATAAATTAGTTTAGCACATCGTGAACTTTTTTGTTTTGAATTCTTGCATCACTTACTGACTTCTAGCAGCTTTAGGGTGCCCCATGAAGAGCGCGACAGGACCTGTGGGAATATTTCATGTTGATCAGCATGGAGAGGTCCAGAGCTGGAGGCACGGGCTATGGTTAGGGGCAAAACCCAAGCCGCCAGAGCAGTCCACGTTGGCGCTAGGCGCTTCGGCCATCTACATCAAATAACCGGTCACTTCTCTATGTCTCGAATTCTCGGTAGGTCGTACCTAATTTCTGTAGAGGGGTCTCGGCAACAGCCCCAAGAACCAACAAATCGTCGCTTAAAAATCCCAAATCCGCTATAGTAGTGGGTTGTTCCTTCTAGGGTTATGTGCTAAACTAATGGTGTTTAGGGTGTGTTGGTTCACCATCCAAAACGCACTTACATCTTTCTGGACGGAGAACTTATTTTCTGAACCCACTGTAATTACTTTTGTGGCTCTCTACATCACCCAGACTCATGATGGAGGCCTATTTCTCTGTGTTCAAGCCTGATCGCGACGTTTCGGGACTCTTAAACCTTCTTCAGGCGAGCTTGAACTGTGTATGACTGGAATTCTCTACATCAGTCATATTTATACTCTCTCAAAAATGGGTTGTGACTCCCCAACACATCCCAAATCCACACTCGGCACTGTTTTGTGCGTCATAAATTAGTTTAGCACACGTAACTTTTTTGTTTTGAATTTTTTGCATCAATTTACTGACTTCTAGCAGCTTAGGGTGCCCTCCACAGTGAAGACAGACCCCCAGGGAATATTTCGATCAGCATAAGAGAGGTCCAGAGCTGGAGGCACGGGCTATGGTTAGGGGCAAAAAACTCCAAGCGTCAGAGCAAAGTCCAATGCTGGTTAGGCGCTGGCCATCTACATCAACTGGCCGCCTCTCTATGTCTCTCGAAATTTCCCCGAGGTCTGCACGACTCTGTAGAGGGCCCGCAACAGCCCCAAGAACCAACAAATTGCCGCTAAAAAATCCCAATCTAGGGCTAGGGAGTCAAGGGCTGTTCCTTCTAGGGTTATGTGCTAAACTAATGGTAAGTTTAGGGTGTGTTGGGGTTCACCATTCAAAAAACGCAATCTCTACATCTTTCTGGACGGAGACCTTATTTTCTGAACCCACTGTAATTACTTTTGTGGCTCTCTACATCACCCAGACTCATGATGGAGGCCTATTTCTCTGTGTTCAAGCCTGATCGCGCCGTTTCGGGCCTCTTAACCCTTCTTCAGGCGAGCTTGAACTGTGTATGACTGGAATTCTCTACATCAGTCATATTTATACTCTCTCAAAAATGGGTGGTGACTCCCCAACACATCCCAAATCCACACTCGGCACTGTTTTGTGCGTCATAAATTAGTTTAGCACACGTAACTTTTGTGTTTTGAATTTTTTGCATCAATTTACTGACTTCTAGCAGCTTAGGGTGCCCTCCACAGTGAAGACAGACCCCCAGGGAATATTTCGATCAGCATAAGAGAGGTCCAGAGCTGGAGGCACGGGCTATGGTTAGGGGCAAAAAACTCCAAGCGTCAGAGCAAAGTCCAATGCTGGTTAGGCGCTGGCCATCTACATCAACTGGCCGCCTCTCTATGTCTCTCGAAATTTCCCCGAGGTCTGCACGACTCTGTAGAGGGCCCGCAACAGCCCCAAGAACCAACAAATTGCCGCTAAAAATCCCAAACTAGGGCTAGGGAGTCAAGGGCTGTTCCTTCTAGGGTTATGTGCTAAACTAATGGTAAGTTTAGGGTGTGTTGGGGTTCACCATTCAAAAAACGCAATCTCTACATCTTTCTGGACGGAGAACTTATTTTCTGAACCCACTGTAATTACTTTTGTGGCTCTCTACATCACCCAGACTCATGATGGAGGCCTATTTCTCTGTGTTCAAGCCTGATCGCGACGTTTCGGGACTCTTAACCCTTCTTCAGGCGAGCTTGAACTGTGTATGACTGGAATTCTCTACATCAGTCATATTTATACTCTCTCAAAAATGGGTTGTGACTCCCCAACACATCCTAAATCCACACTCGGCACTGTTTTGTGCGTCATAAATTAGTTTAGCACACGTAACTTTTTTGTTTTGAATTTTTTGCATCAATTTACTGACTTCTAGCAGCTTAGGGTGCCCTCCACAGTGAAGACAGACCCCCAGGGAATATTTCGATCAGCATAAGAGAGGTCCAGAGCTGGAGGCACGGGCTATGGTTAGGGGCAAAAAACTCCAAGCATCAGAGCAAAGTCCAATGCTGGTTAGGCGCTGGCCATCTACATCAACTGGCCGCCTCTCTATGTTTCTTGAAATTTCCCCGAGGCCTGCACGACTCTGCAGCGGGCTCGCGACAGCCCCAAGAACCAATAAATTGCTGCTCAAAAAATCCCAAACTAGGGCTAGGGGGTCAAGGGCTGTTCCTTGTAGGGCTGTGTGCTAAACTGATGTTAAGTTTAGGGTGTGTTGGGTTTCACCATTCAAAAAACGCAATCTCTACATCTTTCTGGACGGAGAACTTATTTTCTGAACCCACTGTAATTACTTTTGTGGCTCTCTACATCACCCAGACTCATGATGGAGGCCTATTTCTCTGTGTTCAAGCCTGATCGCGACGTTTCGGGACTCTTAACCCTGCTTCAGGCGAGCTTGAACTGTGTATGACTGGAATTCTCTACATCAGTCATATTTATACTCTCTCAAAAATGGGTTGTGACTCCCCAACACATCCTAAATCCACACTCGGCACGGTTTTGTGCGTCATAAATTAGTTTAGCACACGTAACTTTTTTGTTTTGAATTTTTTGCATCAATTTACTGACTTCTAGCAGCTTAGGGTGCCCTCCACAGTGAAGACAGACCCCCAGGGAATATTTCGATCAGCATAAGAGAGGTCCAGAGCTGGAGGCACGGGCTATGGTTAGGGGCAAAAAACTCCAAGCGTCAGAGCAAAGTCCAATGCTGGTTAGGCGCTGGCCATCTACATCAACTGGCCGCCTCTCTATGTCTCGAAATTTCCCGAGGTCTGCACGACTCATGGGGGCCCATAGCAACCCAGAACCAACAAATTACGCTAAAAATCCCAAACTAGGGCTAGGGAGTCAAGGGCTGTTCCTTCTAGGGTTATGTGCTAAACTAATGGTAAGTTTAAATTGTTGGGGTTCCTCATTCAAAAAGCATAATCTCTACATCTTTCTGGACGGAGAACTTATTTTTCTAGACCCACTGCTTAATTACTTTTGTGTCTCTCACCATCACCCCAGACTCATGATGGAGGCCTATTTCTCTGTGTTCAAGCCTGATCGCGACGTTTCGGGACTCTTAACCCTTCTTCAGGCGAGCTTGAACTGTGTATGACTGGAATTCTCTACATCAGTCATATTTATACTCTCTCAAAAATGGGTTGTGACTCCCCAACACATCCCAAGTCCCCACTCGGCACTGTTTTGTGCGTCATAAATCAGTTTAGCACACGTAACTTTTTTGTTTTGAATTTTTTGCATCAATTTACTGACTTCTAGCAGCTTAGGGTGCCCTCCACAGTGAAGACAGACCCCCAGGGAATATTTCGATCAGCACAAGAGAGGGCCAGAGCTGGAGGCACGGGCTATGGTTAGGGGCAAAAAACTCCAAGCGTCAGAGCAAAGTCCAATGCTGGTTAGGCGCTGGCCATCTACATCAACTGGCCGCCTCTCTATGTCTCTCGAAATTTCCCCGAGGTCTGCACGACTCTGTAGAGGGCCCGCAACAGCCCCAAGAACCAACAAATTGCAGCTAAAAAATCCCAAACTAGGGCTAGGGAGTCAAGGGCTGTTCCTTCTAGGGTTATGTGCTAAACTAATGGTAAGTTTAGGGTGTGTTGGGGTTCACCATTCAAAAAACGCAATCTCTACATCTTTCTGGACGGAGAACTTATTTTCTGAACCCACTGTAATTACTTTTGTGGCTCTCTACATCACCCAGACTCAGGATGGAGGCCTATTTCTCTGTGTTCAAGCCTGATCGCGACGTTTCGGGACTCTTAACCCTTCTTCAGGCGAGCTTGAACTGTGTATGACTGGAATTCTCTACATCAGTCATATTTATACTCTCTCAAAAATGGGTTGTGACTCCCCAACACATCCCAAATCCACACTCGGCACTGTTTTGTGCGTCATAAATTAGTTTAGCACACGTAACTTTTTTGTTTTGAATTTTTTGCATCAATTTACTGACTTCTAGCAGCTTAGGGTGCCCTCCACAGTGAAGACAGACCCTCAGGGAATATTTCAATCACCATAAGAGAGGTCCAGAGCTGGAGGCACGGGCTATGGTTAGGGGCAAAAAACTCCAAGCGTTAGAGCAAAGTCCAATGCTGGTTAGGCGCTGGCCATCTACATCAACTGGCCGCCTCTCTATGTGTCTTGAAATTTCCCCGAGGTCTGCACGACTCTGCAGAGGGCTCGCAACAGCCCCAAGAACCAATAAATTGCTGCTCAAAAAATCCCAAACTAGGGCTAGGGGGTCAAGGGCTGTTCCTTGTAGGGCTGTGTGCTAAACTGATGTTAAGTTTAGGGTGTGTTGGGGTTCACCATTCAAAAGCATGATCTCTACATCTTTCTGGACGGAGAACTTATTTTTCTGAACCCACTGTAGTACTTTTGTGGCTCTCTACATCACCCAGACTCATGATGGAAATTTCCTTCTCCTGTGTTCAAAGCCTGATGTAGTTTGGGACTCTTAACCCTTCTTCAGGCGAGCTTGAACTGTGTATGACTGGAATTCTCTACATCAGTCATATTTATACTCTCTCAAAAATGGGTTGTGACTCCCCCACACATCCTAAATCCACACTCGGCACTGTTTTGTGCGTCATAAATTAGTTTAGCACACGTAACTTTTTTGTTTTGAATTTTTTGCATCAATTTACTGACTTCTAGCAGCTTAGGGTGCCCTCCACAGTGAAGACAGACCCCAAGGGAATATTTCGATCAGCATAAGAGAGGTCCAGAGCTGGAGGCACGGGCTATGGTTAGGGGCAAAAAACTCCAAGCGTCAGAGCAAAGTCCAATGCTGGTTAGGCGCTGGCCATCTACATCAACTGGCCGCCTCTATATGTCTCTCGAAATTTCCCCGAGGTCTGCACGACTCTGTAGAGGGCCCGCAACAGCCCCAAGAACCAACAAATTGCCGCTAAAAAATCCCAAACTAGGGCTAGGGAGTCAAGGGCTGTTCCTTCTAGGGTTATGTGCTAAACTAATGGTAAGTTTAGGGTGTGTTGGGGTTCACCATTCAAAAAGCGCAATCTCTACATCTTTCTGGACGGAGAACTTATTTTCTGAACCCACTGTAATTACTTTTGTGGCTCTCTACATCACCCAGACTCATGATGGAGGCCTATTTCTCTGTGTTCAAGCCTGATCGCGACGTTTCGTGACTCTTAACCCTTCTTCAGGCGAGCTTGAACTGTGTATGACTGGAATTCTCTACATCAGTCATATTTATACTCTCTCAAAAATGGGTTGTGACTCCCCAACACATCCTAAATCCACACTCGGCACTGTTTTAATGAGTCATAAATTAGTTGCTACGTATAACTTTTTTGTTTGGAATTTTTGCATCAATTTACTGACTTCTAGCAGCAGGGTGCCTCCACAGTGAAGACAGACCCCAAGGGGAATGGCCCCGATCCAGCATAAGAGAGGTCCAGAGCTGGAGGCACGGGCTATGGTTAGAGGACCAAAAACTCCAAGCGTCAGGCAAAGAGATCCAATGCTGGTTAGAAGCTGGCCATCTACATCAACTGGCCGCCTCTCTATGTTTCTTGAAATTTCCCCGAGGTCTGCACGACTCTGCAGAGGGCTCGCGACAGCCCCAAGAACCAATAAATTGCAGCTCAAAAAATCCCAAACTAGGGCTAGGGGGTCAAGGGCTGTTCCTTGTAGGGCTGTGTGCTAAACTGATGTTAAGTTTAGGGTGTGTTGGGGTTCACCATTCAAAAAACGCAATCTCTACATCTTTCTGGACGGAGAACTTATTTTCTGAACCCACTGTAATTACTTTTGTGGCTCTCTACATCACCCACACTCATGATGGAGGCCTATTTCTCTGTGTTCAAGCCTGATCGCGACGTTCCGGGACTCTTAACCCTTCTTCAGGCAGGCAGACTGTGTATGACTGGAATTCTCTACATCAGTCATGTTATACTCTCTCAAAAAATGGTTGTGACTCCCCCAACACATCCTAGAAATCCACACTTTCGGCACTGTTTTGTGCGTCATAAGTGGTTGCTTTGCAGCTGCTTTTGTTTTGAATTTTTTGCATCGAATTTACTGACTTCTAGCAGCTTAGGGTGCCCTCCACAGTGAGGAACAGACCCCCAGGGAATGGCCCCGATCAGCATAAGAGAGAGGTCCAGAGGCGCTGGAGGCACGGGCTATGGTTAGGGGCAAAAACTCCAAGCGTCAGAGCAAAAGGGATCCAATGCTGGTTGAAGCTGTGCATCTACATCAACTGGCCCTTACCTCTCTATGTCTCGAAATTTCCCGAGGTCTGCCGCGACTCTGTGGGGGCCACTTAGCCCAAGAACCAATAAATTGCTGCTCAAAAAATCCCAAACTAGGGCTAGGGGGGCAAGGGCTGTTCCTTGTAGGGCTGTGTGCTAAACTGATGTTAAGTTTAGGGTGTGTTGGGGTTCACCATTCAAAAAACGCAATCTCTACATCTTTCTGGACGGAGAACTTATTTTCTGAACCCACTGTAATTACTTTTGTGGCTCTCTACATCACCCAGACTCATGATGGAGGCCTATTTCTCTGTGTTCAAGCCGGATCGCGACGTTTCGGGACTCTTAACCCTTCTTCAGGCGAGCTTGAACTGTGTATGACTGGAATTCTCTACATCAGTCATATTTATACTCTCTCAAAAATGGGTTGTGACTCCCCAACACATCCTAAATCCACACTCGGCACTGTTTTGTGCGTCATAAATTAGTTTAGCACACGTAACTTTTTTGTTTTGAATTTTTTGCATCAATTTACTGACTTCTAGCAGATTAGGGTGCCCTCCACAGTGAAGACAGACCCCCAGGGAATATTTCGATCAGCATAAGAGAGGTCCAGAGCTGGAGGCACGGGCTATGGTTAGGGGCAAAAAACTCCAAGCGTCAGAGCAAAGTCCAATGCTGGTTAGGCGCTGGCCATCGACATCAACTGGCCGCCTCTCTATGTCTCTCGAAATTTCCCCGAGGTCTGCACGACTCTGTAGAGGGCCCGCAACAGCCCCAAGAACCAACAAATTGCCGCTAAAAAATCCCAAACTAGGGCTAGGGGTCAAGGGCTGTTCCTTGTAGGGTTATGTGCTAAACTAATGGTAAGTTTAGGGTGTGTTGGGGTTCACCATTCAAAAAGCGCCAATCTCTACATCTTTCAGACGGAGGAGAACTTATTTCCTGAACCCACTTATGAGTACTTTTGTGGCTCTCTACATCACCCAGACTCATGATGGGAGGCCCTATTTCTCTGTGTTCAAGCCTGATCATGACGTTTGGGACTCTTAACCCTTCTTCAAGTGACTTGAACTGTGTATGACTGGAATTCTCTACATCAGTCATGTTATACTCTCCTCAAAAATGGGTTGTGACTCCCCAACACATCCCTAAATCCACCTCGGCACTGTTTTAATGCGTCATAAATTAGTTTGCTACGTAACTTTTTGTTTTGAATTTTTGCATCAATTTACTGACTTCCTAGCAGCTTAGGGTGCCCTCCACAGTGAAGACAGACCCCCAGGAATATTTCGATCAGCATAAGAGGTCCAGAGCTGGAGGCCTTGAGGAGCTATGGTTAGAGGCAAAACTCAAAGCGTCGAAACAAAGGAAAGTCAATGCTGGTTAGTATAGCCATCTACCATCAACTAGCGCCTCTCTATGTCTCGAAATTTCCCGAGGGTCACTACTTTTGACTCACTAATAGAGGGCCACTTAACCTTAGGGCAACAAATTACGCTAAAAATCCCAAACTAGAGACTAGAGGAGTCAAGGGCTGTTCCTTCTGGGTTATGTGCTAAACTAATGGTAAGTTTAGAGGGTGTGTTGGGAGTTCACCATTCAAAAGCGCCAATCTCTACATCTTTCTGGGGCCGGAGAACTTATTTTCTGAACCCACTGTAATTACTTTTGTGGCTCTCTACATCACCCAGACTCATGATGGAGGCCTATTTCTCTGTGTTCAAGCCTGATCGCGACGTTTCGGGACTCTTAACCCTGCTTCAGGCGAGCTTGAACTGTGTATGACTGGAATTCTCTACATCAGTCATATTTATACTCTCTCAAAAATGGGTTGTGACTCCCCAACACATCCTAAATCCACACTCGGCACTGTTTTGTGCGTCATAAATTAGTTTAGCACACGTAACTTTTTTGTTTTGAATTTTTTGCATCAATTTACTGACTGCTAGCAGCTTAGGGTGCCCTCCACAGTGAAGACAGACCCCCAGGGAATATTTCGATCAGCATAAGAGAGGTCCAGAGCTGGAGGCACGGGCTATGGTTAGGGGCAAAAAACTACAAGCGTCAGAGCAAAGTCCAATGCTGGTTAGGCGCTGGCCATCTACATCAACTGGCCGCCTCTCTATGTCTCTCGAAATTTCCCCGAGGTCTGCACGACTCTGCAGAGGGCCCGCAACAGCCCCAAGAACCAACAAATTGCCGCTAAAAAAATCCCAAACTAGGGCTAGGGAGTCAAGGGCTGTTCCTTCTAGGGTTATGTGCTAAACTAATGGTAAGTTTAGGGTGTGTTGGGGTTCACCATTCAAAAAACGCAATGTCTACATCTTTCTGGATGGAGAACTTATTTTCTGAACCCACTGTAATTACTTTTGTGGCTCTCTACATCACCCAGACTCATGATGGAGGCCTATTTCTCTGTGTTCAAGCCTGATCGCGACGTTTCGGGACTCTTAACCCTTCTTCAGGCGAGCTTGAACTGTGTATGAATGGAATTCTCTACATCAGTCATATTTATACTCTCTCAAAAATGGGTTGTGACTCCCCAACACATCCTAAATCCACACTCGGCACTGTTTTGTGCGTCATAAATTAGTTTAGCACACGTAACTTTTTTGTTTTGAATTTTTTGCATCAATTTACTGACTTCTAGCAGCTTAGGGTTCCCTCCACAGTGAAGACAGACCCCCAGGGAATATTTCGATCAGCATAAGAGAGGTCCAGAGCTGGAGGCACGGGCTATGGTTAGGGGCAAAAAACTCCTGCTGCCAGAGAAGTCCATAATGTTGAGTTAGGGCGCTACTAATTTACATCACGCTTCTATGTCTCCTCTCAAATTTCCAGGTCTGTAATGATCAGAGGGCTCATGAACAGCCCTGCAGGTGTTGAACCAACAAATTGCCGCTTAAAAAAATCCTGCAAACCAGGGCTAGGTCAAGGGCTGTTCCTTCTAGGCTATGTACAAACCAATGGTAATGAAAAGCTTGGGTTCACCATTCAAAAAACGAATCCCTACATCTTTCTGGATGAGAACTTATTTTCTGAACCCACTGTAATTACTTTTGTGGCTCTTCTACATCACCTAGACTCCATGATGGAGGCTCCATTTCTCTGTGTTCAAGCCCTGATCAGCACGTTTCTGGACTCTTAACCCTTCTTCTGTATTAGCTTTGAACTGTGTATGACCTGGAAATTCTCTACATCGTCACATTTATACTCTCAGCAAAATGTGGCTGTGGACTTCAAATATATCCCAAATCCACACTGCACTGTTTTAAAGGCCAGTAAATTAGTTTAGCACACGTAACTTTTTTGTTTTGAATTTTTTGCATCAATTTACTGACTTCTAGCAGCTTAGGGTGCCCTCCACAGTGAAGACAGCCCCCCAGGGAATATTTCGATCAGCATAAGAGAGGTCCAGAGCTGGAGGCACGGGCCATGGTTAGGGGCAAAAAACTCCAAGCGTCAGAGCAAAGTCCACTGCTGGTTAGGCGCTGGCCATCTACATCAACTGGCCGCCTCTCTATGTCTCTCGAAATTTCCCCGAGGTCTGCACGACTCTGTAGAGGGCCCGCAACAGCCCCAAGAACCAACAAATTGCCGCTAAAAAATCACAAACTAGGGCTAGGGAGTCAAGGGCTGTTCCTTCTAGGGCTGCCAAAACCAATGGTAAGTTGAGGTGTGTTAGGGTCTACCATTCAAAAACGCACTTCTACATCCCTTCTTGGACGGAGAACTTATTTTCTGAACCCACTGTAATTACTTTTGTGGCTCCTACATCACCTAGACTCCATGATGTAGGCTCTATTTCTCTGTGTTCAAGCCTGATCGCGACGTTTCGGGACTCTTAACCCTTCTTCAGGCGAGCTTGAACTGTGTATGACTGGAATTCTCTACATCAGTCATATTTATACTCTCTCAAAAATGGGTTGTGACTCCCCAACACATCCTAAATCCACACTCTGCACTGTTTTGTGCGTCATAAATTAGTTTAGCACACGTAACTTTTTTGTTTTGAATTTTTTGCATCAATTTACTGACTTCTAGCAGCTTAGGGTGCCCTCCACAGTGAAGACAGACCCCCAGGGAATATTTCGATCAGCATAAGAGAGGTCCAGAGCTGGAGGCCCGGGCTATGGTTAGGGGCAAAAAACTCCAAGCGTCAGAGCAAAGTCCAATGCTGGTTAGGCGCTGGCCATCTACATCAACTGGCCGCCTCTCTATGTCTCTCGAAATTTCCCCGAGGTCTGCACGACTCTGTAGAGGGCCCGCAACAGCCCCAAGAACCAACAAATTGCCACTAAAAAATCCCAAACTAGGGCTAGGGAGTCAAGGGCTGTTCCTTCTAGGGTTATGTGCTAAACTAATGGTAAGTTTAGGGTGTGTTGGGGTTCACCATTCAAAAAACGTAATCTCTACATCTTTCTGGACGGAGAACTTATTTTCTGAACCCACTGTAATTACTTTTGTGGCTCTCTACATCACCCAGACTCATGATGGAGGCCTATTTCTCTGTGTTCAAGCCTAATCGCGACGTTTCGGGACTCTTAACCCTTCTTCAGTCGAGCTTGAACTGTGTATGACTGGAATTCTCTACATCAGTCATATTTATA